>OX421363.1:11701812-11722202 GCA_949126925.1 Cheilosia vernalis
ACGCGAGTTATGTACAGTACACACTGAATACCCCACACAAAACCCAACAACATAACAACAACATAACATTATAAGCGGCCTGCAGGTGTTATCTACTTCCCGATATCGATGAGCTTGGGGAAATTAGTTAAACAGAATTGTATGACAATTAACATAGACGCCAAGCTCATGATAAGGAAGAAAAAACATTGATGATATGATGCTAACGAGTAGTCCAGGGGTCGAATCGCGTCGTCCGTGAACGAGCATTACGAGACGGAATTTGTTTTTGTTTCACATGTAAAATCAACATAATTCCGTGAACGTATATTTCGTTCACGGAAGTGACGATTCGACCCCAGATTTGAGAGTGCAGGCAGAGACACACAAGGAAAAAGAAACAAGAAATAAAGAATTTGTAATTTGTTTTCGAAATAGTTTTTTTTGTACGGGATTCAAAATCCCATAACTGGCGCAGTCGAAACTTTGTCAACCCGGATGTCTCGTATCTATAAAACCAAGTATATTGATCAAAAAGTGCAAGTGCATATTGCATAAAAATATACAAATATACAGACTGTACGTGAACCTCGCATTAAATGCAAATTGGTATAATGTGTGTTGCAAAGAGGACCAGGGCACACCTACAGCGTGGAGGATTTTTATTCTTTGGCACAGGACGAACCTACAACTAACATTCCGGCAGAAACGTGGTGAGTTAAGAGAAAAAAATAATAATTACAAACTCATCCCTTCATCCTGTCCTGTGTATACTTTAATATATGTCTAAAAGAAATAATAAAAGGAAATCAGAGTCAAATAAAAAAAATAAATTATTTTTGTATAGACCCTATTGTGTGCAAGACAGTAATATTGAGGAAGAACAAGCACTTAATAATATGGCTATTAACGCAAGCATTAGCGGAGTTTCTGGTACGGGTGTTGGAAATATTGATTCAAATGACTTATCGTTAAACGGTACCGAAGTAAACGGTGCGTTAGGTATAAGTAGTAATATAAGTCAATATTTAATTAACGGTGTATCTTCTTCAGTACCTACAAATGGTAATCTTAACTCAAATGCAGCTGTACCAACAGTTACATGTACTAACAATAGGGCAACTTCCAATTCAAATTCGAACGAATTAGAAGACATAAATTATATTTTGAATGCTTTAAAGATCCCAGACGCCATAAAAGACCTTCCACAATTCAATGGTAATAGTCGCATCATAATGAGAGCCATACGGAACAAAGTTACGGGGGAAGCAAACGAAGCCTTGAACATGTTTGGAACTCCATTAAATTGGCAACAAATTAAAACAAACCTGGTTCTACACTATTCCGACAAACGGAATGAAACGTCGCTCATTAGGGATCTCCATCAAATCAAACAATCAAATGACAGCTTAGAAAAGTTCTATTCAAAAATAATAGAGATTTTATCAACTCTTAATAACCATTTAAAAATTCATGAACTTGACCACAATTTTATTTATGCAAAAACTATGCTTTATTCGGAAATGTGTTTGAATACATTTTTAATCGGTTTAAAAGAGCCTCTTGGGCTCTACCATCAGAGCAATGAGAAAAAGTACTCTTCAAGAAGCCTTTAATTTTTGCATAAAAGAACAAAATTCATATTATACGAAAAACAATAATCCAGCATTGAATATTCGACATTTTAGACCACAATACACACAATTAACATACCAGCAACCTAATACCTACAATAATTACACAAACACAGTTTACCCAAACCAAAGGCCACACATGTTTACTCATTCAGAAATCATTCAACCTACCACTTCAAACAGTAATATTTTCCCTATAGGCCAAAATAATTACCTTCAACAAAAAAATAAACAAATAATCAATCCAAATGTCTATCGTTTTCCGCAAAATTCGCAAAATCAAAATGCGCTTGCTGCTAGGCCGTTAAGTACCGCTCAACCAATTCCTATTCCCATGGACACATACAGCGGGAACACTCGGAATTCTAGAACCCAACAATCAAATATGTCACGACCATCTACTCTTACTAGCCAAAACAACCATGCATATAATAATAATAATAATAACAGCCCTACCCCAAACCGTAATAATTACTCGATCAGGGAGGTTCATAATATACAGACATATCCAATTGATTACCCTAACCCAACATCTTCACTAAGTACAAATCAATATAACCCAGACCAAGATTATTACTCTGAGCTAGATCAATATTTGCATTTTCAGCAAGGAACAATAAATGATGGTAATATTAATTATTACCAAGATCATGAACAAAAATATGAAATAAATGACGGAAATTTTAAATAAATTGCCTCGGACAACAAATTGGATACCTTGAAATAAATAAACATAGTTCAGGTATATTGCCCAACATTAATATTCTCTCTAATACTGGAATATTAATAAAAATTTTTGATTGATACTGGAGCGTCAGCAAATTTTATAAAACCTGAATTAACAAACCTTAATGAGCATAAAATCATAGAACCCATATCCATAAATACAGTTTTTTCCAAATATAGTTTAAATAGGCAGATAACTCTCCCTGCATTTAAAGAATTTAAATCAGATGAGAAGTTTCAATTCCCAACCCAACTACATATCAAACATTTTTAATATTCTTCCAAATTCAAAAATTATAGCTAAGCTCCCAGTTGATATCGAAAAGGGTGACATTTATGGGCTTCCCACCATTGTAAATAAATTTCTTGAAATTCCTGAAGGCATTTACAAAGCGGCAGATTGGTATGGTAATTTCGAAGTTATCAATTTATCCGATCAAGAACAGAAATTATTTCTAGAACAACCCTTAAAGGTCGAGCTTTACAATAGTTTTAACCAAATAAATAATATTAATATAACGTATAATTCTGACCAATTAGAAATAATACGAAGTAAAGATTTGTCAGATTAAGAAGTAATAACATCGATACTTAAAAACCACCTTAGTCTAAAGAAGCTTACGGCAGTGTTTACTGATGATGAAACTATTAAAATAGTTCAAAACGTTTACGCAAAGTTTTTCGCAAACAGTAATTTTTTTAAATTGATTCGTTGTTCAATAAAGCTGACAGATTTAGTTAATAATGAAATGATGATCAAGACAAAGTTATCACTGACTACCATGAAAAATCCAATCATAGGGGAATATATGAAATGCTGCAGCATCTTCGACGAACCTACTATTTTCCAAATATGAAAAATAAAATAACGAAGGTCATTAATAATTGCGAAACATGTCAGTTATTAAAATATGATAGACGCCCTCCAAAAGTGAAGTATGAAATAACAGGAACACCAGATTTACCTTTAGATATGTATCATACACATAGATGTCTATGCCATACACAATAATCAGGTCCTTACTATAATTGATCGATTTTCAAAGTTTGCCTCAGCTTTTATCCTATCAGCTAGAAACAGTATACAAATTATTCAATCTATAAGAACATTTTTCGCCCACCACGGCACTCCCCAAAAAATAGTTTGTGATTCAGGCACAGAATTTAATTCAAGTTTGTTCAAGGAATTTTAAATATAAGATTTCTAACTCAGAATGTGTTGATCAGTTAATTCATACTGTTAGTGGGGAAGATACAAGTTAGGACTGTTTTAATGACCATCGATCACGATTCGTGCGAGTTAGACGTGTTATTAAGTGATATAAAAATAAAATCTATTTTCATATTAGTTTAGTGACAAACATTCAATGCGATGGATGAATTTTGCGGAAAATGTGATGCAAGGTTTAATCGCGGTGACGGGAATGTAATTCCTTGTAGCGGGTTCTGCAAAAGAGTGTTCCATCGATTGTGTTGCGAAGGCAAATTATCTGAATATGATATTAAACTACTTAGAGGAAACAAAAATCTTGGTTATTGGTGTAATGATTGTTTGGTGTTTCCCAATAAGATTCTAAATCAATATGAGAACCTGTTGGAAGGGCAGCGGTCAAAATGTGAAAAAAATTATAGACATTTTAAATAACAGTGTGAATAATTTATCGGCTCAAGTTAGTGATATGGATATTGCATTTAAAGACGTAATAAAAGAGAAGAGTGAGAAAGAAAATGAAGGAGTGCAGGTAGTTTCTGCCTCTGTGAAAGAGTTAACAAATACTTTGTTGTCAAAAGCATCGTCAAGTGAGAGTGAAAAGAATGAGCAATTGAAAAAAAATAGAAGAAAATGTACATATGAGTGACTTAAGATCTGTGCTCAAACTAATGAACAATAAAAAAGATATAAACGGAGTCAATGTTAAAATGTTGTTGGACGCCTTTGATTTATGTGGTGATTTGTTGCTTAAAATTGTCAATCTGTCTCTAACGTTTCCAAGCTGCTGCAAAGAGTCCCTTATTATTGTCCCAATTAAAAAAAAAAGTGATTCTAAGAAAGTGGAAGATTTTAAACCTGTCAATATGATGTCCCTTGAAAGTAAAATTATTGAAAAAATTGTGTATAATCAACTACAATCTTATTTAGAATCATACAATTTAATATCGTGTTATCAATCTGGCTTCAAAAAAAAAATCATAATTGCGAATCCCTTCTCAATCTAGTGATCACTAAGTGGAAAATTGAAATTCATGACAATAAAGTAGTCGGGGCGGTATTTCTTGATCTAAAAAGAGCGTTTGAAACCGTGGACAGAGTTATTTTAATTGAAAAGCTAAAAATGTATGGAGTTAGAAATACTGAACTTAAATGGTTTAAATCATACCTTGAACACAGAACCCAAAAACAAAAATTAACGATGTTGTGTCAAACCCTGTTCCTGTCATTCATGGTGTCCCGCAAGGATCTTTGCTCGGTGTGCTTATGTTTTTGCTGTATATCAATGATATGGAGAATGCTGTTCGCTTTTCAAAAATTGTGCTGTTCGCTGATGATGCGTTATTGTATATTTCCGGAAGTAACGTCGATGAATGTATAGATAGAATAAATTTAGATTTAGAAAATTTACAAGACTGGTTTGACAGAAATATGTTAAAATTGAATGTCGATAGAACTAAAGCAATGATATTAAATGGTACTACTAATAGAACCATAGAAAAATGCAATAAAAATATAGAAACAGTCAATGAAATTAGGCAAAAACTGTCGGTAAACACAACAATTAATGTATATAATACAATGATAAAGCCACATTTTGAGTACTGCTCCAGTATTTTGTTTATGTGGAATAATTTGATGATGAGCAGATTGCAAAAACTTCAAAATAGAGCAATGAGAATTGTTTTAATGTGTAATGGATTAACACCAATCAGAGAAATGCTGTTTAAACTATCCTGGATGAGCGTAAACCAAAGAATTATGTATAATGTGATAGTATTTGTGTTAAAAATTAAATTCAAAATATTACCAAATTATTTAAATGAATATGTATCTTATGTTAGTGATGTACAACCGTTTGAGTTACGTAATGCTAGTGATTTTAGGTTGCCAAGGTTTAATAATATAAGGACAAAGAATATGGTTCTGCATAGAGGATTAAATATTTACTAGGTTCGCCCAGTGCTCGAAAATCGACCACACATTTTTTTTTATATCATTACTATATAGATAAATAAAATTGGTGTAGCTCTGTTTGATTTGAAGCGAATTTGAATGTCTGTCTTTAAATAAAGAAATCTTAAAAATTACTGATCGTAGGTAGGTATTCGTGTCAGTTCTGGAATAGATAGTAACTAACTAATATTGTTCTTAACTTCTATAACGTTGAAAAAACAAAAATAGCACTGAAATGAAACAAATTGCATTAATTTTTTTTCATGCTGTACTTTTATATATCTTATTCAATAATATTTTCAATTTTTTGCTATGAGATAACAAAATGCACAATAGAAGAGTAATAAAATAATAGCATTCTTCTTCCAGTCCAGTCCAGATGTGGCAGAAAAGGTTAGGTACCTGCGACCAAAAAGAGTAAAAAAAAAGACAGGCACTCCGGGAGTGCCGACAGAAGTTATTACTTGAACAATTACGTGTGCATTTTTCGAATCGTCAGGAAATACTTTTAAATGAAGTGTTTTTTTATTGATTATTAAAAACTACTACTACAAATATTATATAACAATTTTCACTTTCATTTAAAGCGCTACTGTACATGAAAAATAATGCATAGTATTTTACATAAAAATATTGCAATCTATTGCTTAAAACGTACATTTACAAATACATACATGAAATATTGAATTTATTAATTAATTGGATTCTTTGAAAGGAATACCAATGAAATTTATAAATTTTCATCTACAAAAATTATACATACATATTACAATTTTCATTTAATTTGTAAATGAAATATCCTATCTTTCTAGCTGCATACAACCATGCACACATACGAAGTTTCATTGAGATCGGTTGAGTTTCTCAAAAAATCGACAACAGCGCCACCTATCGGGTCCAAGACTATTCTATCTTTTTAGCTGCATACAACCATGCACACATACAAAGTTTCATTGGGATCGGTTGAGTTTCTCAGAAAACGGACAACAGCGCCACCTATCGGGTCCAAAGCTATCCTATCTTTCTAGCTGCATACAAACACGCACACATACAAAGTTTCATTGGGATCGGTTGAGTTTCTCAGAAAACGGACAACAGCGCCACCTATCGACTCCAAAACTATCCTATCTTTCTAGCTGCATAAAACCATGCACACAAACAAAGTTTCATTGAGATCGGTTGAGTTTCCCAAAAAATCGACAACAGCGCCACCTATCGGGTCCAAGACTATCCTATCTTTTTAGCTGCATACAACCATGCACAAATACAAAGTTTCATTGGGATCGGTTGAGTTTCTCAAAAAAATCGACAACAGCGACACCTATCGGGTCCAAAGCTAACCTATCTTTCTAGCTGCATACACACATGCACATATACAAAGTTTCATTGAGATCGCTTGAGTTTCTCAAAAAAATCGACAACAGCGCCACCTATCGGGTCCAAAGCTATCCTATCTTTCTAGCTGCATAAAACCATGCACACAAACAAAGTTTCATTGAGATCGGTTGAGTTTTTCAGAAAACGAACAACATACGCATACGCATATAGAAACGTTCTCTGTTTATGATTCTCTTTTTTTAATTTCTGATTCATACAATAGAAGGAGACAGTCACAGGACTTCGACTGAGCGAAAGAAAAATTGGACTTATCCAATTATTCCCATTACCCATACCCACCCCTGCGCATATACTTTTCTCTCTTTCTTTGCTTAACTTTTTTTTTTTTTTTTTGTAATTAACACGCACTAAAGAGGTTATGACTACTCTTATGGTGTAGTTTGAAGTACACAGCGCGGGCACAGATAGCTAAGCTATAAAGCTATCTTTCTTTGTATGTTTACAATGTTGTTGTTGTAACCAAGGTAATTTAAAAACATTATTTTACCTATTTTGCAATAACTTTTTTGAAATTATAATTCTTTTCGACCGATCTATGAGCTGTACGCTTCAATTTGGTACAAAAAAATTTAATTTTAATTCATTAAATAGGGTAAATATTATCTGAAAGAAATTGGGTCGGCGATTAATATAGTGGATAATAGCCTGCCAAACGTTTTGAAAATGGAACAAAACTTACCAAGATTCAAAAATTTTTTATTGAATATGTTAAAAATAGATTTAAATAATACGTATTTTGTAATGACTTTTTAAATGGCGAATTTTGCCAAATAAAAATAAAAAAAAAAAAAAAAAAAGCAATGTACTAGCAATACTGGTATGTCACTATGTATACAGTATTTCTGCACCCATCCCAGAAACCGCATATAGAAGATGCTTACAAAACAAAAAAAAAATGCCTTTTTTTTCGTTTTTTTTATATGTTCCCACGCCCAGTATGACACTGCGACCTGAAAGATCTATTGTATCAATTGGGAATATGCTATTCTAAGAGACTAGTGACCTCCCCGATGAAGGTCAATAAGTCCTGAGTAGCACAGTGCGCTAAGTCCAAGGATTTCTTTGTATGAGTATGGCCTAATTAAACGTTTGGATTGTCTTAAACCTGGGCCATGTTCCCAGTGTTCGAGACGAAGTTGTTTTTCCCAATCGTTAATTTGTCCAAGCGCAGAAGTCCAATTGACTGTGCAGTAGGGTTCTGGTGCACAGAATAGAGATTCGGAACCAGCTCTAGCTAGTTTATCTGCCTGTTCGTTGCCTGCAATACCCCGATGACCCGGCACCCAGCCGAGTTGTGTTTGGCTAGGGCTTGCAGAGCATCGTGACAGCATTTAACTGTTTTGGAGTCCATTGTATTGGACGCCAAAGCTTTTAAGGCTGCCTGACTGTCTGAGAATATTTGGGGGACTCATTCCCATGGGTATCGATATTTTGGTGTTGGGTCCAAAGACACCAGCTCCAACTCCGGAATCCATTTTTGATCCGTCGGTGTACCATACTAAGCTTTTTGGGTTAAGTTTCGGAACACCATTGGTCCATGAGGCACGTTCAAGTATTTCTACCTCGTATAGCTTCCCGAAACTGTACTCCATAACCATAGTGTCTGGGTATGAGCAGTGACCATAGCAGTGGGGATAGTACACCTCCTTGAGGGCATCCTTTGACTGCTGTCACTGACACAGCAACTCCTCCTGACGAGGATGTTATTACTCGATTTTCCAGCATGGCTCGGATCCAGCGGTTCGTCGAGTCTTCGATACCCTTACAACTGATTGCCCTAACAATCGAATCGTATCCGGTATTGTCGAAAGCACCCTCAACATCTAATAATGCTCCAAGGGCAATTTCCTTGTGGCGAAAGGCGTCTTCTATCTTTTTGACGAGGTGGTGAAGAGCACCTTCAGTGGACTTGCCTTTTCTGTACGCAAACTGATTTGAGTGTAGAGGATTAGATATTAATATCTGACCTCTGATATGAACATTAATTAATCTTTCCATAGTTTTATGAACAAAGGATGTTAGACTGATAGGTCTATATGATTTAGGTAGCTCGCTTGGCCTGTTGCCATTTTTGGGAATGAATATTACGTTCACTTGTCTCCAAGTGGCAGGAATGTATCCCCAATTGTAACTAGCCCTAAATAAGGTTGTAATTGCTGGCAGTATGACGTCAATCACCCTCTGAAAAAGGGCTAGGAATATGCCGTCACCACCAGGTGCTTTAAAAGGTTTGAAGGAACCAACTGCCCAACTGACCTTATCTGGACTGAAAATCTTACCAGATAGACTATTTACTCGTCTAGAAACAGAGATCCTGGGATCAATGTCGTATGAGTGTTCGTGCGATTCACGGATAGACGAACCCGGGAAATGAACCTGAAGTAAGGTTTTGATTGTTTCCGTACGGTCCGTCGTGAAGGATTCATCTGCTTTCTTAAGTAGGCCTATACAGTTAGAATGATCTTTTCTCAGAGCCTTGTAGATGCGAGCTGCCACTGGCATATCTAATATGTCTTCACAGCATTTTTTCCATGAGGCCCTTTTAGATCGTCTCAATTCCAAGTTGTAATCTGTGAGAGCGGATCTGTATTCGTCCCACATTTTGCTTATTTTTGCTCGATTGAATAGTTTTCTAACCTTCCTTCTGAGTTTGGTTAGTCTGTCATTCCACCAGGGAACCTTACGATTACTCAGACTGGTTTTGCTGACACAACTACCATGGTAGGAGGTTATCAACACGTTGTTGAGCTGGTGAGCAGCCTCATCAATGTCCCCTATGGATTCAATTTGAGAGACAAGCAAATTTGTTTTTGAGATTACTAGTTCTCGATACTTGTTCCAGTATTTTGTGCAAGTGTAGATTGGCCGGGTATATCAAACCTAATATGCTGGTGGTCTGATAGCGAGGCTTCGTCAGACACATGCCAATTTATTACGAAATTAGACATAAATGGACTCGCAAGAGTGAGATCAAGTACCTCCTCTCGTATCGCATTTATAAAGGTTGGCTTAGAGCCTTTGTTTAAGATATCAACATTACTACCAATTAGAAATTCCAAAAGACACTCACCTCTTTAATTGTTGTTGCTGCTGCCCCATGCCATGTTGTGTGCATCGCACCCGATGATATACTGCAGGTAACACGTTTTGCAGTATTGAATTAGGTCCTGGACCTCGATGGGCGGAATGGTGGTGTCGTCACCAGGGAAGTACGCTGAGGCACAGACGATGTTATGTGTGCCTCGCTCAGTTGGAACTTCAATTAGTAGAGCCGCTAAGTCTTTTGTGATGAATTCTGGAATTGGAAGAAAGTTGATATTTTTATCGATTAAGCAGGCCGCACGTGGCACTGGCTCGTCTCGTTTGTAAATAAGCTCACCTGCTTTATTTCCAAGACCCTTTATGTGTCCGCTGATAACCCATGGTTCTTGGATAAGGCCAAGGGTTATCTTTTCCTCGGTGAACCTTTTGGTAAGGGTAGCGGACGCGCCCTTAGCATGATGGAGGTTCGCCTGTAGCACCTTGAAGGTGCTCATTGGTCCTCTTTGGAGGAACCGGCCTGCCTGAGTAATTGAGCCTTTTTGGGGCCCTTTCCTCTGCGGCAAGCAGTCTGATCAGGACGACCTGTTTACCTGAACCTGTCAGACTCGTCGTTTTTGAAAGTAGCGCGCCCAGAGGCTGCGTTACTCTTTAAGTAGGCGGATCTTCCGCTATTTAGGTGAGCCATACTGCCCTTTGGTTGAATGGTGTGGCGGGTTGATGCAGCGTCTATCGCTGTCCCCGTACTACATCCGGAATCAATAGGGGTGGTATGCCCAACAGCACTACCACTGCCCAATTCTCGGGTGCAGTCCTCGACAACGTTCAACGCTGTCACCTTCCCGCCACTGGTGTCAATGGGGTTGGACGGTATGGTGGCACTGCATATAGCGGCAGGTACCTGTTGGGAGGGCACGATTCCAGCGAAAGGTGCCGACGCCGAGATGGCTTCCACTCCTTCTGAGGGGGTACCGTTGTCAGACGCAGGATTCTTATCGGCGCTCTTAAGAATCAACTTAATCTGACCAAAGCGGTATGAGACTTTCCCCTTCAGCTCAAGAATTTTGGCCATGGAAGCGTCGTCAATTGCCAGAACAAGGTGAAGGAATGCACCATCCTTAACCCTCTTGACGACTCTCCAGGTATTAGCCTTTAGTGCGGCATTTTGAGCCGTCAGGGTGGCAAGCACTTTTTCGTTTGAGAGCTCCAGGCTGTGCGGAAAGAAACCCCGAACGATGTGTGGTTTTGGAAATGAATCCTCTTCCACCAACATGAGGTCCAGACCACATTTTGCCTTGATGCTCTCAAAGTTGGAGCGCATCCATCCTGCGGTAGCACCATCTGTGCAAATAAACATTACCCACCCCGACTTGGGAACTGATCCAGAGAATTTGGGCCACACGCCACTATTGGTCAGTTCTATCGAGGTGTCAATGACCGCCTCTTGCACAAGAGCCGTTTGCTCAGAAGAGAGGGGTGGGTTAATTAAGTCAGTCGGAACGATACCTAGCCTGACTAAGTTCGCCACCTGGCTAAAGGTGGGAACCTCAGGTAAGGGACCTCTCCTGACCTTCTTGGCGGCCGATGCCTGCGGGGTATTGTCTTCAGACCTAACTCGTTTAGAGATCGGTCTGTCTGTGGGGGCGGATTTGGCGAACATGAGAGCATGTTCCCTGTCTAAGCCACGACGCAAATCACTCTTAAAGCGTCTTTTTTCGAAGCCATTTAGCTTCACATATCCACTTTGTTGGACCTGTAGTCCAGCCAGACTCTTCCCAATAGAAGAGCATCCCGATTTCTCAGAGACTACACTACAGGAGTCAACTATGGTGGATGTGTCGGAATCAGAATTTGACGATTTTTTGTGCTCAATTCTAGCACTGCCCTGACCAACAGATGGAGCCCTATTGACATCGTCATCTATTAGTAGGGGTTTCGGTTGCTCAACAGCAGACCGAGAGGCTGTGGTCACGGTTGGCTCTACAGCGCAAGTGATGTTGACCGTCGGGGCTACCCGATTTGTTTGTTCCTCTGGTTGCCCAACAGCAACGTCAGAGGTTGATGCAGTTTCAGAGGCATCTGTCTGTAATTTTTTTAAATTTGTTTGAGAAATATTGGCCCCACGAGAAACCGGGAAAGAAACATCGCCCATGCCAGAGCCCGGTACACCACGGGAAGGCTATTGATGAAACCGAAGGTCACCAGGTATTCGGAGCTCGCATACTTACGACTAATCTCTCTTATAGCCACGCATCCTTCGGTGTATGCTGTTCCGCCTTGGATTAGAAATTTGTTAATGAGGTTTACTCCTCATGGGTAGTTCTTAGTTAGTTGCTCCTCTAGCAGCCTTTCTGTCATGGGTGACCCTTCAGACGACTACCGCCTCCGACAGCATAGCCCACTGAGTCTTTGCAACGTTAAGCCTCAGCACCAGCGCACTTTAACAACGCGTACACGTCAAGGTGCCTACCATCGCTGAAGAAAAAAAAAATTCTGATAAGCATACAATAGCTAATGAATTTATAATACGAGTATCTAACAACCTACATATTAAAAAAAAAAAAATTTCCAAAATATTATTATAGCTTTTCGAATAATATAAGGAGTATACGTCATAATTTGTCTTACAAATATACCCATAACTATTTTCCATCCCATATGAGTCACTGTAATTGAATTTTTTTTTCTTGATGATAAAACGTTTTTGCTTACGGGTGTTACTACGACCATTGGAAGAGAAAACAAAAACATCTCTCTGCAACACGTATACGAGTGGAAGCAAAACACTGATGCATCAACATGAACCTCAAGACAAACATCATAAGCATAACATTCAACATCGCTTCAGCTGCACAGACTTCATCTGAACAGCCTACACTTCAATCTGGGGGTGGAGAAGCTATGACACACTGAATACCCCACACAAAACCCAACAACATAACAAAATAACATTATAAGCGGCCTGCAGGTGTTATCTACTTGCCGATATCGATGAGCTTTGGGAAATTAGTTATACATTGTTGTATGACAATGAACATAGACGTCAAGCTCATGATAAGGAAGAAAACACATTGATGATATGATGCCAACGAGTAGTCCAGATTTGAGAGTGCAGGCAGAGACACACAAGTTATTTTCTACGGGATTCAATTTCAATTTTTCAATTCCTTAGCTACTTCACAACTTCTAAATTAAATTCTTGGCAACGTTTGCACTTTGGAATTATTGTTAAATTTCTGCGAATCGGCTCGATTTTTACCACAGTGTTAACGACGCTTCGTTATTCGACCTGTTCAACTATTTCATTCGCAATAGAAATATTTATATTAACTTTGTGTTTAAGAGCCATGCAGTCTGTTTTGCTGACATTTATTTAAAGCTTGTTTGCCCTTAGCCATATACTTAATCCATTTAAGATAGAAACGGAAGGGAATCATCGAAAACTAAGGCTAATTGGTCGTATTTAAGCTGTTTGGTTCTGCCGTTGATGTAATTTATGAACACAAGTGCTCCCATTATTGATCCGTGGGGTACTCCTAGGGCAGTTTCAACACTTCTAGATGATAGGTAGGTAGGTGGAAGTGGAGCTCCAGCTTTGAACCAAACTAGCACTATGAAGTGTCTTTTTGTTACCACGACTCGTGTGACCTAGTTTGTGATGATTGTTAAGGGTGTGATGCGTTCGGTGCCTATATCCAACCTGTGGAGTTGAAGAAACGGATTAGCGCTCGAAGTGCCTACACTTTTGTGTTGACTTTTGTTTCGCTTTTTCTGGATCTGCATAATAAAACAATAACACATATTGGCTGCGTAAATATAATGTTGGGGTTTATACCACAGCTTTTACCAATTACACTTCTGCTGGTCCACAGAGAGACCCTGGCCTTGTCGATGGTCAGAGCTCCAAAAGAATTTTTCAATCCAGAGTTTAACCCAGGTGTTTGTTATATTTTGAAAACTCTATTGTTTCACCAAGCGGAGAAGGTTTTATTTAGCTTTTGTCGATTCCGTCTTTTAGTTAACGCAACTATTATAAAGCGGTTCAAGGAACCTACTTTGGTTAATTGCACGTCGTCGACGACAAATGGATTTCCGAGAAAATTGCATCAGAAAAGCACCGAAGCGAGCGTTAAAGAATCAAATAAAGTCGAAGAAACCCGCATTCAACAAAAAGACAAAGCAAAATATTCTTATAAACTCTAATGTACATCTAACAAATTTCAAAATGAACTTCACTTCCAAAAAATAGAAATCCTTGTTTTTAACATTTAGATTAGAGCTTTATCGCCACAATTGTTTTACTGCCAAGGAATACGAGTTTTGTTCGTCAACGACAATGAATTGGAGTCGCTACCAAATGCTATTGGATCGTTACGGCAATTGCAACACCTAAATTTGGCTCGAAATGGAAAGTATATACGTTTTCAAATAATATTACGAATACAGTTTTGCACCATGCGTTCTTTGTGTAACAAACATTTTTATATCTTCAGGTCTATCTGCCGCACCGGATAACATCAAGTCATGCAAGAATCTGACCCGTCTAGATCTGAGTTTGAATAACTTGCAAAGACTTCCAGATGCCATCACTAGTTTGATTTGTCTACAGGAACTGTTGCTCAACGAAACTAATTTAGAATTCCTGCCAGCAAATTTTGGACGCTTGGTAAATCTTAGGATACTGGAATTGCGTTCAAACAATTTGATTACATTGCCAAAGTCTATGTCGCGCTTAAGTAATTTGAATCGAATTGACATTGGCGCGAATGAGTTTACAGAGTTGGTAAGAAGTTTAGTTAATAACTGGTTTCTCCGTTATTCAAGTTGTTTAACCTTTGCCAACAGCCCGAGGTGATTTGCCAATTATCCCAACTGCGAGAGCTGTGGATAGACGTAAACCGAATCCGCCGAATTTCCCCAAATGTTTCCAATTTGCGTGAACTCAAGCATTTTGAGGCGACCAATAATTTACTACTGACACTGCCGAACGAAATAAGCAACTGGAGGAACCTCGAAGTACTATCGATATCTACAAATGATATGGAATCGTTGCCGTTTAGCATAGGCATGCTGAAAAGTTTGGTCACTTTGCAGTGTGAAGCCAATCAGCTGCGTGAGCTACCAGACAGTATTTGCCATTTGGAGAACCTGGAAGAGATGGTTATAAGTCATAATTTCATTTTACGCTTACCTAGCACTATAGGAATGCTGAAGAGTTTACGGTTCTTCTGTGCCGATGAAAATATACTTCGTAGTTTGCCTGCCGAAATGTGTAGTTGTACAAATTTGTCAGTTCTAAGTGTGCGCAGCAATAAAATCGTAGAGTTGCCACAAAATATTGGTCAGTTGGTAAACCTGCATGTTCTGAATTTAGTCGACAACTACATCACTTACCTGCCGCTGAGTGTGCTGAGTTTGACTAAACTTACAGCTCTTTGGATTAGTGACAATCAGTCGCAGCCATTAGTACCATTACAGTATCTAAATGCATCAAACCTGACGTGTTTTATGTTGCCACAGCAAGCAGTATTACAGCAGAATGATACGCAACCGGATGAGTATAGTGACAACAGTTCCACGAACTCGCTATTGCAGCAGCGCGAACAAAACAAAACCGGTGAATCATTCGGTTTCAGTGGAAGAGCAGTACCAAACACGGCACAAAGAATATTTTTCGCTGACGAAAAAGCTGATGCAACATTAATAGCGATTGAAGGATCCGTGACACCTCAGGCACAAAGGATTTGCTTTGAGAATGAGGCAAAGTCTGGTAATGCTACTTTTGTAGCACAAAACGACTCAGTAACAAGTCCGTCACGCAGAATATGCTTCGCCGATGAGGTAAAGGGAGCAGAGGCATTGGCAACCCGTTTAATGCGATCACCAACGCCATACCCTAAAGAGCTGCGTCTGATGGCAAAGTACGTTCGTAACAACCATCATGATCAAATTCAGCAGCAAAATGCGGCATACGTAGAGCCCATGATAGCAGCGCAATCTGTTCGGCCCGCTGCCACATCAACTTCGCCTGATCAGGTTGATGGTAAAAAGTATGTTTCAACCGCTGCCTCGGCTCATGCCGTCGATGGTGTTAAAGAGGCTCGTGTTTTACTAAATCCCGGCGGCAATTCAGTGTTATTACAGCAGATGCATAATTCGATGGGCTACCAACTTATTGATCACAGTAGAAGCGCCGACGCAGATGTTGACGATTCCGTACAGAACTCAAATAACATTGCAAGCCATCAAAACGCTCAATATCTGAAACAACCGTCTAAGATGTTTTCAGCTAGCACAAACGGGCTAAACGGTCTAGCCTACAATATATATTCAGCCCAAATGCGAATGCCACAGCAGTCTCCATCGATTGATATTAGTGGGGAACGACTGACCCCGACCGCATATGTGAGTCAGGAAGCATTTTCATCGCAACAACAGCAGCAACAATATTATGAACTCTATCGAAACTCAATGCATCAGTCGACTTCCAGCGTTCAGCAGAATTACCCTGACCAAGGTTATCCGCCCTCGCCGTCGCTATACGACCAGCAGTTGCGAGACACACTCTACGAAAGCTCCGGATCGGCACACCAAGTCAGTGCATCTCCATCAATTATTTCTTCTTACAGTCAACAAGGATCACAACAACAGGCGCACAGCATGCACAGTATGAAGATTACTAAGCCACCACCTTATCACATTGCGCGAGCATTCACAAAGAAATCACGCGAGGATCTTCTGAGCTACGATTCTATACGCAACCAGATAAACCATTGCAATGGAGCGGATGACGGAGAGGCAATCATATGCGACCAGGATAACATTGAAATCGATCAAGACGATGTTAAAAGCGAAGATATGAATCGAAGAGGCTACTGCACTCTAAATGGTCATGACATTCAAAAATCGTTATCACCTTGCATGGATAATTCAAAACGTCGCTGCGGCCCGAACGATAATGATTACGATTCAATAGATCACCAGAACAATAACGATAGCAGCCTATACCGCACATATTCATTTCATTGCGACGACGGGGATGAGTCGGAGAGTAACAGTCGACGACCCCACTCAAAATTGAGTCAGTGCCAAGAGTGGAATGGAACTGCCAATTGCGATCAAACAATCGAAGGCATCAGCGACGGAGTTCAAGATATGCAACTCAATAGCAATAGTAAAATTAGAGCCCCACCGCGCTCTAGCTCAACAACCACATGGCTTTTCGGTTTACATAAAAACCCCACCGTGGTAAGTGTTTACGAATTTTGATAGTTTCAAAGTAGTTTAGTAGGTGGGGTTGGCGTTAGGTCTTATCGCCCAAAACCAAACGCCCAAATTGAAAAATGTCATAACGCCCAAAACATTAATAGGCAATTAGTTGATGAAAAATGTAAATTTTGGTGATATGTCATTGATTTTGGGCGTAATAACACAATTTTTGCTTAAAGTATCGTTGGTTCTCATCGCCCAAGAGAAAGAAAACGTCAAAAAACCAAAATGTATTGACAAATCGCCCAAAAAAATTGCTGAAAAATATCAACTTTTAGTCCCAAATTTTATTTATCTAAATTACAAAAAAAACTTGGATAGTGTCCACAATAACTTCCCTGCCACAAGAACAGATGCAGTTATCTTCATTGTTTGCGACAGCTATAATGTAAAAAACAAAATAACATATTAGCGTGTCGAGACAAGCAAGCCGTTTACGAAGTCCTCATGTCATGTGTCTTGTAATTTTTTTATTATTTTCAAGTACGTGTTTGTAGGAAAATCACTGTTTGTTCAGCACTCTCTGACCGCCTTATGTAGTTACTCTTAATAAAAAGATGAACTGTAAAAAAAAAGCAGTCCTCCACTGAAAGAGTTGATCTTGGTCTCCAATATTGCGCACTCCTCGTGGCTGCGGTCTTTGATTGCCACCATCGCTTAGGCTCCAAAGCGGCATACATCTTGGAGGTAGTAGAAGCATCATCTTGAAGTCGTTGCCTCTTTGATGCAATCTCACTTAGACTCGTAACTTGTGAACGAATTTTTTTGTTTCATATAGGGAGGGCGAAGAATGCATCATGCATCGTCAGGAAATCTAAACTTTCTTTATGTGTCAGACTCTTACTGACTTAACTCCCCCTCTCCCTTTGGCTTTCTTCAACAGCCCCCTGGAACCACTATTCGTATTACTTGGGGGGCCGTTATTTTCCTTCTGCCTCATAAACTTTCCTGTTTCTCTATGAGGGTGTGCTCTGACTTTCTTCTCTCTTCTTGGTTTTTGGTTACGGTTTCGATAAACGCTGAACCCCGTTTTCATCTGTGTTCGCTTGTGTAATGTTAGCTGGTCCTATGGCCAACTTACTTGTTGTTGGTACCCACTACACCTTCCGGCAGTAGTCTGCACTTAAGGCGGGGTTCCCAAGCAACTCTTCAAACAACCTGAAATCGCGGCTCGCAAGCCAAATAAATTACCAAATGTTTTTGTAGAAGATCGAAGTAGAAGTGTTTTCTTTATTTATATTCTCTGCCTTTTTATACTACAGAGAATGTTATCGATATATCCACCTCGAATATCGATACCCCAACGTTATGCCTAATCAGCATATTCGCGTGACGAGTGTAAACAGCCCAACACTTCAAGTGTTTAGGGTTCACTTGCGTACGATGCTTAGTTGACATATTTAGTGTCGTCCACAAGTGTACCCTGATCGTGCCCTCGATCCAGTATCGCATATACATAAATTTGTATACTCATTCGCTTCATGCACCGAGTGTGCCATCAGAGTAATATGACTCTTTCATTTAACTGTTCACTTCAAGAGTGTCTGTATGTAGTTCATTATCACTCTGATGTTTGAAGCAATGTTAAAAGCAAAGTTCTGGGTATCAGATATCGAAGTGGATTTGGATATTACTAATTGCTTTTGGCAATTAGTTAAATGACCGCAAGTGCGATCCCTTCACACTTGCGAACATCTTCCCAATGATATTTTCGGGGGATATATAACCTATCTCCGATTCCAAATCCTGTCTTTCCAAGGTCCACCTGCTGCACGTAAAGAAGGTGGGAACAGCGTCGTCTTCCAATGAGTCGCCGTACTGGCATGTCGGATGGTCTACTTTCAACATCCTGTGTAGGTATATCCGATAAGAAACTGCGTGGTATAATAATTTGTTTCTCCGTGTTTCCGCGTTGTCCATTCAGCGACGTCTCTGATCAGCCTGGCGGTCCATCTACCTCTTGTTTCAGAGTTCCACCTTAGTTGCCATAAATGTTTGGTAGCCTGTTTTGCTTCAGTGGTTGCCGCTTTTGCTCCTAATAACTTCTGCAAAGACAAGAGCGGCTGGTTCTGGTACAGTGCGGTAAGAACCTGCTATGCTGAGGGCTCCGCGTCTCTGTACTGCTGCCATCTGTTTCCTGTATTGCTCCTGTTTAAGTGCATCTGCACATATTTCGCATCCATATAGAAGTATCGCGTGACTTAGATGAAATTAAACAAAACCTTTATTAAAAAAAAGTTATGAATTTATTTTCCGGAGACCATTCGTCCGATTCTTAAGAATGTAGAAATTAAACTCAACTGAAAATTATTGACTTGTTACCGTTGTGGCCCCGAAAATGATCATTGATCATGAATATACTATTATTATTTCTTTTACGCAATTCTGCATTTCCGTTTGATTGTTCAATGTTGGAATCGGATTGCATTTTAAAGTTGACGGCCGCGTCAACATTTGTATCAACATATTTACATTATTATGTTTATGCAATTCCGTATTTTCGTTTCGATGATTCAAAGTTGGAATCGGATTGCATTTCAGGGTGGTCGCAACAACAGTTCTACCGGAATTGTTGGTGTTTGCATTTTCTTTTGGAAACATTTTCATTGCGGATGTAATTCTTATTAATTACTTTTACGTTAGTATGTTTTTTTTTGTTACATTTAATCAATAAAATTATGATAACTGTTATTACAATGAGTGTAGTAAAGCATAATTGGCTTATTTGTGATACTTTAATTCTTATATTTCTTTAATATTTGTTTCTTGTCTTATTACAATTTCTTCAAAAGTTAGCTTGTTTTCAGTAGTAATTGAATATTCATTTTTTGGAATAACAAATGTTTGTTTGGATTCATAAACATTATTATAGAATAGATTGTTGTCTACATTTATTGTACTATTGTTAAATGTTATAAAATAGTTTCCATTTAATGAAAAAAACTCTTTCATCACAAGTACTATTAAGTTTCATGTTTCTAACATTTTTTAGTATTATCATGTTGTCATCTATTGATACAATTTCTTCTTTAGTATAAGTTATTAAATTACATTTCTTTTTATAAATACAATTCTTACTTAGGTTAGGTTAGGTAATTGGGTCATAGAGCAGGATGAGCCCTGCAATACCTCACTTAGGTCCTCGTGGACCCATTGTGATGCCCTTCCTTCTTTAGGGG